>CM028674.1:48850368-48852868 GCA_016760335.1 Gastrodia elata | reverse complement strand
TAGAGATTATATATATAAAAATATATATATACACACACACTCATATGTGTGTGCCTATATATATATAGGCACACACACACACACATATTTATATACAGTTATCAGTTTGTATACCCAACACACGTATGTGTTATGAAACACACACACATATATATGAGCGTAATCGTACATATATACATCATAATCTCTATGTGTCTATGTATTTGTGTGTGTGTTTATATATATATATATATATATATATATATATATGTATACACACATACTCATGTGTGTGTTCGGTATATATACTCACAACCGTATATATATATATATGTATGTACTAATTTCTATGTGTGTGTGTGTCTCTGTGTGTGCTTATATATATATATATATTTATATATATATATATGTGTGTGTGTGTGTGTGTGTTTATGTGTGTGTGAGGGTATATATACTCACAACTGTATGTGTGTATGTGTGTGTGTGTCTCTATATATAGACATGTGCGTGTCTATATATATACATATACAGTTGTGAGTATGTATAGACACACACACTTAGATATACCAAACATACACACACGAGCACACACACACACATGAAGATAAGTATACATAAGTTTGTGACAAACAGACACACAAACATGCATGCAAAGACACACACAAACACACACACATAAAGATTAGTATATATGAGTCTATATTTGTGTGTATGTGTGTGTATGTGTATGTGTTTATGTGTGTTTATTTATATGCATGTATGTCGAGATACACACACACATATATACTAATCTCGATGTGTGTGTGTTTGTGTGTGTGTCATAATAGTATATAAATATATATAGACACACACGCACACACTCATATATTTATATATTTATATAGACACACATATAATATACACACAATGTGTGTGATAACACTTATAGATATTAATCTCTATGTGTGTGTGTTTGTATGTATGTGTCTCTACACACACACATAAACAATCACATGCACAAAGAGATTAGTATATATGAGCGTATATGTGTGTGTGTGTGTATGTTGGGTATACATACTCATAACTGTATATAAATATATAAAATTCACAATTGTATATATATTTAGACACACACATATATGCTAACCTCTATGTGTGTGTCTATGTGTGCCTATATATCGACACACACACACACACATCTATATACAAATTTCAATGTGTGTATGTGCGTGTGTTGGGTTTGAGTATCTATGCCCAACACACATAAACACATAGAAATTTATATATGTATATATATATATATATATAAGCACACACACACACACATATACAGTGTTGGGTATATATACCCACAACCACATATAAATATACATGCTCACAATCGTATATAAATATATAGACTCACACTATATGTTAGCAAGAATCGAGATAAGGTAATTGTGCATATATATATATATGTATATAAACATACATACATACACACTCATATATATATATATATATATATATATATGCACACTCACATAGAAATTAGTATGTATGAGTGTGTGCGTGTGGGTGTTTGTGTGTATATAGAAACACACACACAGACACATATACATAGGCACATGCACACAAACACACAGTATATATATAAATATATAGATAGACACAGACACACAGACACAAACATGTACATAGAAATTAGTAATATATATATATATATATATATATATATATATATATATATATATATATATATATATATATATATAGACACACACACTCACATATATAAATTAGTATATATGAGTATATGTGTGTGTGTGTTATAAACTATTCTTTATATGTGTGGGTTTGTGTGTGTTGGGTGTACATATATACTCAGTCATAATCATATATATATATATACACACATACACACAAACACACACATAGAGATAAGTATATAATCTCTATGTGTGTGTCTATATATATATATATATATATATATATATATATATATATATATATATGAGTGTGTATACCCAACACACACACACACACACACAAACATGTTTATGTTATTTACAGTTGTGAGTAAGTATACACAATACACAGACATACACAGACATACACAGACACACATGGAGATAAGTAAATATATATATGCATGTGTGTGTGTGTGTTGAGTATGTATCTATATATAAATAAATATATAGACACACACACACATAAACATACATACATAAACACACACATATAGATATTAGTATATTTGAGTGTGTGAGTATGTATACCCATACCTAAACATAATACCATATATAAATATATAGACACACACTCATATATACTAATCTCTATGTGTGTTTGTGTGTATGTAATCTCTATGTATTAGGTATATAACACACAAATATCTATATGTGCATGTGTGTGTGTATTTGGTGTGTGTGTGTATGTTATAGTGTGTGCATTATACAAACACACACACATAGTGTGTGTGTATGTTTTATATACTAATCTCTATGAGTGTGTCTATGAGTGTGTATGTATACAGTTGTGAGTATGTATACCCAACACACAC
>CM028674.1:48837868-48840368 GCA_016760335.1 Gastrodia elata | reverse complement strand
TGTGTGTTTGTATGTGTGTGTGTGTTTTGGTATACATATCAGTCGCATATAAATATATATACACACATTCATATAAGATAATATATATTTATATACGGTTGTGAGTATGAATACCCAATACTCACACACATGCACACACAAACACACTCATACCCACTCATAACACACACATATATGATTAGTATATATGAGTGTGTGTGTGTGTGTGTATTGGGTATACATACTTACATATGAGTGTGTGTACACATATACACCAACACACACACATAAAGATTAGTATATATGAGTGTTGTGTGTGTGTGCACACATAGACACACAATCGTATACACCTCACTTTGTGTGTGTGTGTGTGTGTTGGGTATGGAAATATATAGACACACATATATAAATCTGTGTATGTTGAATATATGACATACATAAACACACACACATAGATATTAGTATAAGTATATATATATATATATATATATATATATATATATATATATATATATATATATATATATATATATTTAACACATAGTATGTGTTTATGTGTGTGTTTGAGTGTGCATGTAAATGAATATATAATACCTATGTGTGTATGACACACACACACACACACTCATTTATTCTATATAACACATACGTGTGCACACTCTGTGTGTGTGTGTGTGTATTCAATTTGTGTGTGTTTTGGGTAGACACACAAATACACACACACACACATACACTCATATATATATATATATATATATATATATATATATATATATATATATATATATATATATATATGTGTGTGTGTGAGTGTGTGTGTGTGTGTGTGTATACATACATGTATATAGCATGTGCATGCATATGTCTATATATTTATGAGTGGGTGTGTGTGTGACACACAGAGATATGTGTGTTTGTGGTTGTGATAATGTATACACAAATGCATATAAATATATATACATACACTTATGTGTTATATACATGTATATATATATATATATATATATATATATATATGTATATGTATACCCAACTCACACACACACACACATACTCATATATACTTATCTCTACATGTATGTGTGGTGTGTGTGTCTACATATTTATATATGGCTGTGAGTATGTATAGATACACATGTGTGTGTCTATATATTTATATACACACAAATGCACATATAGAGATTAGTATATTTGAGTGTGTGTGCATGTGTGTGTGTTGGGTATACATACTCTCACAACCATATATAAATATATATTATCTTCTATGAATGTGTGCCTATATATTTTTATATTATTAAGTCTGTGTACCCAAATACAGACACATGCACACACATATAGATTAGTATATATGAGTGTGTGTGTGGTATAGATGATTGTGTGTGTATCCATGCGTGTGTGTGTGTATCACTACATACATGCATACAGATGCACACAAACACACACATATAGAGATTAGTATTTACAGTTGTGTGTGTGTATGTGTGTGTGTGTGTGTATGCATGTATGTAGAGACACACATACACACATAGATCCACACACACTCATATGTATTTAACTCACACATACACACACACACATAGACACACTCATATATACTAATCTCTATGTGTGTGTGTGTATGTTTGGGTATACATATCAACCGTATATAAATATATATACACACATTCATATAAGATAATATATATTTATATACGGTTGTGAGTATGAATACCCAGTACTCGCACACATGCACACACAGACACACTCATACACACTCATAACACACACATATGTGATTAGTATATATGAGTGTGTGTGTGTGTGTATTGTGTATACTTACTTACATATGAGTGTGTGTACACATACACACCAACACACACACACATAAGGATTAGTATATATGAGTGTGTGTGTGTGTATTGGGTATACTTACTTACATATGAGTGTGTGTACACATACACACCAACACACACACATAAGGATTAGTATATATGAGTGTGTGTGTGTGTGTGTGTGCACACATAGACACACAATCATATACACCTAACTTTGTGGGTGTGTGCGTGTGTTGGGTATGTAAATATATAGACAGACATATATAAATCTTTGTGTGTTGAATATATAACACACACAAACACACACACATAGATATTAGTATAAGTATATATATATATATATATATGTATATATATATTACACATATCATATGTTTGTGTGTGTGTGTGTGTATGTATGTAAATGAATATATAATACCTATGTGTGTATGACAGACACACACACACTCATTTTGGGTAGACACACAAATACACACACACACACACACACACACACTCATATGTACTATTCTCTATGTGTGTGTATTTGTGTGTGTGTGTATGTGTCCAACATGCACACACTCACACACACACACTCATATATACTGATCTCCATGTGTGTCTATATATATATATATATACATATATATATATATATATATATATATATATATGTATGTATAAGCTAAAATATATATATATAAACTGTGTGTGTGTGTGAGTATGTA